>JAKYLM010000055.1:2077500-2083114 GCA_023634145.1 Thymallus thymallus
TTAGGGTTAGGGTTAGGGTTAGGGTTAGGGTTAGGGTTAGGGTTAGGGTTAGGGTTAGGGTTAGGGTTAGGGTTAGGGTTAGGGTTAGGGTTAGGGTTAGGGTTAGGGTTAGGGTTAGGGTTAGGGTTAGGGTTAGGGTTAGGGTTAGGGTTAGGGTTAGGGTTAGGGTTAGGGTTAGGGTTAGGGTTAGGGTTAGGGTTAGGGTTAGGGTTAGGGTTAGGGTTAGGGTTAGGGTTAGGGTTAGGGTTAGGGTTAGGGTTAGGGTTAGGGTTAGGGTTAGGGTTAGGGTTAGGGTTAGGGTTAGGGTTAGGGTTAGGGTTAGGGTTAGGGTTAGGGTTAGGGTTAGGGTTAGGGTTAGGGTTAGGGTTAGGGTTAGGGTTAGGGTTAGGGTTAGGGTTAGGGTTAGGGTTAGGGTTAGGGTTAGGGTTAGGGTTAGGGTTAGGGTTAGGGTTAGGGTTAGGGTTAGGGTTAGGGTTAGGGTTAGGGTTAGGGTTAGGGTTAGGGTTAGGGTTAGGGTTAGGGTTAGGGTTAGGGTTAGGGTTAGGGTTAGGGTTAGGGTTAGGGTTAGGGTTAGGGTTAGGGTTAGGGTTAGGGTTAGGGTTAGGGTTAGGGTTAGGGTTAGGGTTAGGGTTAGGGTTAGGGTTAGGGTTAGGGTTAGGGTTAGGGTTAGGGTTAGGGTTAGGGTTAGGGTTAGGGTTAGGGTTAGGGTTAGGGTTAGGGTTAGGGTTAGGGTTAGGGTTAGGGTTAGGGTTAGGGTTAGGGTTAGGGTTAGGGTTAGGGTTAGGGTTAGGGTTAGGGTTAGGGTTAGGGTTAGGGTTAGGGTTAGGGTTAGGGTTAGGGTTAGGGTTAGGGTTAGGGTTAGGGTTAGGGTTAGGGTTAGGGTTAGGGTTAGGGTTAGGGTTAGGGTTAGGGTTAGGGTTAGGGTTAGGGTTAGGGTTAGGGTTAGGGTTAGGGTTAGGGTTAGGGTTAGGGTTAGGGTTAGGGTTAGGGTTAGGGTTAGGGTTAGGGTTAGGGTTAGGGTTAGGGTTAGGGTTAGGGTTAGGGTTAGGGTTAGGGTTAGGGTTAGGGTTAGGGTTAGGGTTAGGGTTAGGGTTAGGGTTAGGGTTAGGGTTAGGGTTAGGGTTAGGGTTAGGGTTAGGGTTAGGGTTAGGGTTAGGGTTAGGGTTAGGGTTAGGGTTAGGGTTAGGGTTAGGGTTAGGGTTAGGGTTAGGGTTAGGGTTAGGGTTAGGGTTAGGGTTAGGGTTAGGGTTAGGGTTAGGGTTAGGGTTAGGGTTAGGGTTAGGGTTAGGGTTAGGGTTAGGGTTAGGGTTAGGGTTAGGGTTAGGGTTAGGGTTAGGGTTAGGGTTAGGGTTAGGGTTAGGGTTAGGGTTAGGGTTAGGGTTAGGGTTAGGGTTAGGGTTAGGGTTAGGGTTAGGGTTAGGGTTAGGGTTAGGGTTAGGGTTAGGGTTAGGGTTAGGGTTAGGGTTAGGGTTAGGGTTAGGGTTAGGGTTAGGGTTAGGGTTAGGGTTAGGGTTAGGGTTAGGGTTAGGGTTAGGGTTAGGGTTAGGGTTAGGGTTAGGGTTAGGGTTAGGGTTAGGGTTAGGGTTAGGGTTAGGGTTAGGGTTAGGGTTAGGGTTAGGGTTAGGGTTAGGGTTAGGGTTAGGGTTAGGGTTAGGGTTAGGGTTAGGGTTAGGGTTAGGGTTAGGGTTAGGGTTAGGGTTAGGGTTAGGGTTAGGGTTAGGGTTAGGGTTAGGGTTAGGGTTAGGGTTAGGGTTAGGGTTAGGGTTAGGGTTAGGGTTAGGGTTAGGGTTAGGGTTAGGGTTAGGGTTAGGGTTAGGGTTAGGGTTAGGGTTAGGGTTAGGGTTAGGGTTAGGGTTAGGGTTAGGGTTAGGGTTAGGGTTAGGGTTAGGGTTAGGGTTAGGGTTAGGGTTAGGGTTAGGGTTAGGGTTAGGGTTAGGGTTAGGGTTAGGGTTAGGGTTAGGGTTAGGGTTAGGGTTAGGGTTAGGGTTAGGGTTAGGGTTAGGGTTAGGGTTAGGGTTAGGGTTAGGGTTAGGGTTAGGGTTAGGGTTAGGGTTAGGGTTAGGGTTAGGGTTAGGGTTAGGGTTAGGGTTAGGGTTAGGGTTAGGGTTAGGGTTAGGGTTAGGGTTAGGGTTAGGGTTAGGGTTAGGGTTAGGGTTAGGGTTAGGGTTAGGGTTAGGGTTAGGGTTAGGGTTAGGGTTAGGGTTAGGGTTAGGGTTAGGGTTAGGGTTAGGGTTAGGGTTAGGGTTAGGGTTAGGGTTAGGGTTAGGGTTAGGGTTAGGGTTAGGGTTAGGGTTAGGGTTAGGGTTAGGGTTAGGGTTAGGGTTAGGGTTAGGGTTAGGGTTAGGGTTAGGGTTAGGGTTAGGGTTAGGGTTAGGGTTAGGGTTAGGGTTAGGGTTAGGGTTAGGGTTAGGGTTAGGGTTAGGGTTAGGGTTAGGGTTAGGGTTAGGGTTAGGGTTAGGGTTAGGGTTAGGGTTAGGGTTAGGGTTAGGGTTAGGGTTAGGGTTAGGGTTAGGGTTAGGGTTAGGGTTAGGGTTAGGGTTAGGGTTAGGGTTAGGGTTAGGGTTAGGGTTAGGGTTAGGGTTAGGGTTAGGGTTAGGGTTAGGGTTAGGGTTAGGGTTAGGGTTAGGGTTAGGGTTAGGGTTAGGGTTAGGGTTAGGGTTAGGGTTAGGGTTAGGGTTAGGGTTAGGGTTAGGGTTAGGGTTAGGGTTAGGGTTAGGGTTAGGGTTAGGGTTAGGGTTAGGGTTAGGGTTAGGGTTAGGGTTAGGGTTAGGGTTAGGGTTAGGGTTAGGGTTAGGGTTAGGGTTAGGGTTAGGGTTAGGGTTAGGGTTAGGGTTAGGGTTAGGGTTAGGGTTAGGGTTAGGGTTAGGGTTAGGGTTAGGGTTAGGGTTAGGGTTAGGGTTAGGGTTAGGGTTAGGGTTAGGGTTAGGGTTAGGGTTAGGGTTAGGGTTAGGGTTAGGGTTAGGGTTAGGGTTAGGGTTAGGGTTAGGGTTAGGGTTAGGGTTAGGGTTAGGGTTAGGGTTAGGGTTAGGGTTAGGGTTAGGGTTAGGGTTAGGGTTAGGGTTAGGGTTAGGGTTAGGGTTAGGGTTAGGGTTAGGGTTAGGGTTAGGGTTAGGGTTAGGGTTAGGGTTAGGGTTAGGGTTAGGGTTAGGGTTAGGGTTAGGGTTAGGGTTAGGGTTAGGGTTAGGGTTAGGGTTAGGGTTAGGGTTAGGGTTAGGGTTAGGGTTAGGGTTAGGGTTAGGGTTAGGGTTAGGGTTAGGGTTAGGGTTAGGGTTAGGGTTAGGGTTAGGGTTAGGGTTAGGGTTAGGGTTAGGGTTAGGGTTAGGGTTAGGGTTAGGGTTAGGGTTAGGGTTAGGGTTAGGGTTAGGGTTAGGGTTAGGGTTAGGGTTAGGGTTAGGGTTAGGGTTAGGGTTAGGGTTAGGGTTAGGGTTAGGGTTAGGGTTAGGGTTAGGGTTAGGGTTAGGGTTAGGGTTAGGGTTAGGGTTAGGGTTAGGGTTAGGGTTAGGGTTAGGGTTAGGGTTAGGGTTAGGGTTAGGGTTAGGGTTAGGGTTAGGGTTAGGGTTAGGGTTAGGGTTAGGGTTAGGGTTAGGGTTAGGGTTAGGGTTAGGGTTAGGGTTAGGGTTAGGGTTAGGGTTAGGGTTAGGGTTAGGGTTAGGGTTAGGGTTAGGGTTAGGGTTAGGGTTAGGGTTAGGGTTAGGGTTAGGGTTAGGGTTAGGGTTAGGGTTAGGGTTAGGGTTAGGGTTAGGGTTAGGGTTAGGGTTAGGGTTAGGGTTAGGGTTAGGGTTAGGGTTAGGGTTAGGGTTAGGGTTAGGGTTAGGGTTAGGGTTAGGGTTAGGGTTAGGGTTAGGGTTAGGGTTAGGGTTAGGGTTAGGGTTAGGGTTAGGGTTAGGGTTAGGGTTAGGGTTAGGGTTAGGGTTAGGGTTAGGGTTAGGGTTAGGGTTAGGGTTAGGGTTAGGGTTAGGGTTAGGGTTAGGGTTAGGGTTAGGGTTAGGGTTAGGGTTAGGGTTAGGGTTAGGGTTAGGGTTAGGGTTAGGGTTAGGGTTAGGGTTAGGGTTAGGGTTAGGGTTAGGGTTAGGGTTAGGGTTAGGGTTAGGGTTAGGGTTAGGGTTAGGGTTAGGGTTAGGGTTAGGGTTAGGGTTAGGGTTAGGGTTAGGGTTAGGGTTAGGGTTAGGGTTAGGGTTAGGGTTAGGGTTAGGGTTAGGGTTAGGGTTAGGGTTAGGGTTAGGGTTAGGGTTAGGGTTAGGGTTAGGGTTAGGGTTAGGGTTAGGGTTAGGGTTAGGGTTAGGGTTAGGGTTAGGGTTAGGGTTAGGGTTAGGGTTAGGGTTAGGGTTAGGGTTAGGGTTAGGGTTAGGGTTAGGGTTAGGGTTAGGGTTAGGGTTAGGGTTAGGGTTAGGGTTAGGGTTAGGGTTAGGGTTAGGGTTAGGGTTAGGGTTAGGGTTAGGGTTAGGGTTAGGGTTAGGGTTAGGGTTAGGGTTAGGGTTAGGGTTAGGGTTAGGGTTAGGGTTAGGGTTAGGGTTAGGGTTAGGGTTAGGGTTAGGGTTAGGGTTAGGGTTAGGGTTAGGGTTAGGGTTAGGGTTAGGGTTAGGGTTAGGGTTAGGGTTAGGGTTAGGGTTAGGGTTAGGGTTAGGGTTAGGGTTAGGGTTAGGGTTAGGGTTAGGGTTAGGGTTAGGGTTAGGGTTAGGGTTAGGGTTAGGGTTAGGGTTAGGGTTAGGGTTAGGGTTAGGGTTAGGGTTAGGGTTAGGGTTAGGGTTAGGGTTAGGGTTAGGGTTAGGGTTAGGGTTAGGGTTAGGGTTAGGGTTAGGGTTAGGGTTAGGGTTAGGGTTAGGGTTAGGGTTAGGGTTAGGGTTAGGGTTAGGGTTAGGGTTAGGGTTAGGGTTAGGGTTAGGGTTAGGGTTAGGGTTAGGGTTAGGGTTAGGGTTAGGGTTAGGGTTAGGGTTAGGGTTAGGGTTAGGGTTAGGGTTAGGGTTAGGGTTAGGGTTAGGGTTAGGGTTAGGGTTAGGGTTAGGGTTAGGGTTAGGGTTAGGGTTAGGGTTAGGGTTAGGGTTAGGGTTAGGGTTAGGGTTAGGGTTAGGGTTAGGGTTAGGGTTAGGTTAGGGTTAGGGTTAGGGTTAGGGTTAGGGTTAGGGTTAGGGTTAGGGTTAGGGTTAGGGTTAGGGTTAGGGTTAGGGTTAGGGTTAGGGTTAGGGTTAGGGTTAGGGTTAGGGTTAGGGTTAGGGTTAGGGTTAGGGTTAGGGTTAGGGTTAGGGTTAGGGGTTAGGGTTAGGGTTAGGTTAGGGTTAGGGTTAGGTTAGGGTTAAGGGTTAAGGTTAAGGGTTAGGGTTAAGGTTAGGTTAAGGTTAGGTTAGGGTTAGTGGTTAGGAGTTAGGGTTAAGGTTAGGGTTAAGGGTTAGGGTTAAGGGTTAGGGTTAGGAGTTAAGGTTAAGGGTTAGGGTTAGGTTAAGGTTAGAAGGTTAGGGTTAGGGTTAGGGTTAGGGTTAAGGTTAGGGTTAAGGGTAAAGGTTAAGGGATTAGGGTTAAGGGTTAGGGTTAGGGTTAGGGGTTAGGTTAGGGTTAGGGTTAGGGTTAGGGTTAGGGTTAGGGGTTATAGGGTTAGGGTTAGGGTTAGGGTTAGGGTTAG